>CM036908.1:45227464-45229964 GCA_020800305.1 Porphyrio hochstetteri
CCCTGACACTAACACTAAAGACAACCACCAACAGTAACCCTAACCCTAACCCTTACTCACTAACCCTAACCCTAACCCTAACCCTAACCCAAACATTAAACCTAAACCCTAAACCTAAACCTTACCCTAACCCTAACCGTAACCAATAAACCTAACCCTAAACCTAACCCTAAAATTAATCCTTACCCTAACCATAACCCTAACACAATTCTATACCTAACACTAACCCTAACCATAAACCCTAACCCTAACCCTAAAACTTACCCTAACACTTACCTCTACTTGCTAACCCTAAGCCTAACCTAACCCTAACTCTTAACATTGCTCGCTAACCCTAACCCTAAACCAAACGCGAACCATAATCCAAGACTCACCATAACCCTAACCCTAAATATAACCCTAACCCTAACTATAACCCTAACTCGAACCCTAACCCTAATCCTATAATCTAACTAAACCCCAACCCTAACCCCAACCCTAACACTAAATCTAACCCTAAACCTAAAACTAACCGTAACCCTAACCCTAACACTAACCCAACCATAACATTAAACCTAAAGCTAACCCTAGCCCTAACCCAAACCATAATCCATAACCCTAAACCTAACCCATAACCTTAACCCTAAAACTTGCCCTAACACTTACCCAGAATCGCTAAAACTAACCCTAAACATAACCCTAACCCTAACCCCTAAACCTAACACTAAACCTAACACTAAACCTAACCTAACACTAACCATTACCCTTACTCGCTAATCCCAACCCTAAACCTAAACCTAACCCTAAAAGCTTAAGCTAACCCAACCGTAAACCTAACCCTAACCATAATATTAACCCTAAACCTAACCCGAACCCGCAACCCTAAACCTAATCTCAAAACTTAACCCTAACCCTAACCCTAACCCTAACTATAACGATAACCCTAAAACTAACCCTAAACCTAAACCCTAACCCTAACCCTAAGTCTAACCGAACCCTAACCCTAACCCTAACCCTAACCCTAACTCAAACCCTAACCCTAATCCTATAATCTAACTAAACCCCAACCCTAACCCCAACCCTAACACTAAATCTAACCCTAAACCTAACACTAACTGTAACTCTAACCCTAACCCTAACCCTAACCCAACCATAAACTTAAACCTAAAGCTAACCCTAACCCTAACCCAAACCCTAATCCATAACCCTAAACCTAACCCCTAACCTTAACCCTAAAACTTGCCCTAACACTTACCCAGAATCGCTAAAACTAACCCTAAACATAACCCTAACCCTAACCCCTAAACCTAACACTAAACCTAACACTAAACCTAACCTAACACTAACCATTACCCTTACTCGCTAATCCAAACAATAAACCTAAACCTAACCCTAAACCTAAAGCTAACCCAACCGTAAACCTAACCCTAACCATAATATTAACCCTAACCCTAACCTGAACCCGCAACCCTAACCCTAACCTAAAAACTTAATCCTAACCCTAACCCTAAATATAACGCTAACCCTAAAACTAACCCTAAAACTAAACCCTAACCCTAAAACTAACCCTAAACCTAAACCCTAACCCTAACCCTAAACCTAACCATAAACCTAACCCTAACCCTCACCATAACCCTAACGCTAAACCAACCCTAACCATAACACTAACCCTAATACTTACCCTAACCATAACCATAACCCTAAAACCTAACCCTAATCCTGAAACTAACCATAAGCCTAAACCTAACCCCAACCTCAACCCGAAACCCAACCCTAATCCTAAACATAACCCTAACTATAACCATAACCCTAACACTACCACGAACCCTTAACCATAACTCTAATCATAACCCTAAACTTAACCATAAACACTAACACTAAAACTAACCCTAACCCAAACCCAAACATCTAACCCTAACCCTAACACTAACCCTTAACCGAAATCCTAACACTAAACCTAAACCTAACACTAACCCTTACGCTAACCCTTAGACTTAACACTAACCCTTAACCGAAGACCTATCCCTAATCCTAAACCTAACACTAACCCTAACGCTAACCCTTAGACCTAAACTAACCCTAACCCTAAACCTAAACATAAACCTAAACCTAACCCCAAACCCAAACCTAACAATAACGCTAACCCTAAACCTAACCCTAACCCAACCCTAACCCTAACCCTAATCCTAACCATAAAACTAACCCTAACACTAACCCTAACCCCTAACCCTTCCTCTAACCCTAACCGTAACCTAACACTTACCATAACACTTACTCGCTAAACCTAACACTAAACCTAAACTTAAGCCTAACCCTAACCCTAAACCTAACACTAACCCTAACCCTAGCCCTAACCCTAACCCTAACCCTAACCCTAGCACCTAACCCTAAACCTAACCCTAACAACTAACCCTAAACCTAACCCTAACCTTAAGCCTAACCATAACCCTAACCCTAACTCTAACCCTAACCCTAGCACCTAACCCTAAGCCTAACCATAACATTAACTCAAACCCTAACA
>CM036908.1:45232464-45237464 GCA_020800305.1 Porphyrio hochstetteri
ACTAACCCTTCCTCTAAACCTAACCCTAACCTAACACTTACCATAACACTTACTCGCTAAACCTAACACTAAACCTAAACTTAAGCCTAACCCTAACCCTAAACCTAACACTAACCCTAACCCTAAACCTAACACTAACCCTAACCCTAACCCTAACCCTAACCCTAACCCTAAACCTAACCCTAGCACCTAACCATAAACCTAACCCTAACAACTAACCCTAAACCTAACCCTAACCTTAAGCCTAACCATAACCCTAAACCTAACTCTAACCCCAACACTAGCACCTAACCCTAAGCCTAACCATAACACTAACTCTAACCCTAACACCTAATCGAAAACTAACCTTAAACCAAATCCTAAACCCAACCCTAACCCAAACACTAACCCTTACGCTAACCCTAATCCTAACACCTACTCCTAACCCTAACCCTAAACCTAACCCTAACCCTAAAGGTAACACTAACCATAAGCCCTACGACTAACCTTAACCCTAAACCTAATTTTAACCCTAACCTTAACAGACCCCTAAACCTAAACCTAACCCTAACACTAACCCTTACCCTAAACCCTATCACTTACCACTAACCCTAACCCTAACACTAACCCTAACCGTAAACCTAACCCTAACCCTAACCCTAACCCTAACCCTAACCCTAACCCTAACCCTAACCATAACCCCCTAACCCTAACCCTAACCCTAACCCTAACCCTAACCCTAACCCTAAACTTAACCCAAACCTAAACCTAACCCTAACCCTAAACATAACCCTAACCATAAACATAACCCTAACACTAACCCTGACACTGACACTAACACTAAAGAAAACAACCAACACTAACCCTAACCCTAACCCTTACTCACTATCCCTAAACCTAACCCTAACCCTAAGCCTAAACCTAACACTAAACCTAACTCTAAACCTAACCCCTAAAACTAACCCTAACCCTAACCCTAACCCTAACCCTAACCCTAAGCCTAACCCTAACCTTAACCCTAAACCTAACCCTAACACTAACCCCTAACCCTAACCCTAATCTTAACCATAACCCTAAACTTAAGCCAATCCTAAACCTAACCCTAACCCTAAACATAACCCTAACCATAAACATAACCCTAACACTAACACTAAAGATAACCACCAACAGTAACCCTAACCCTAACCCTTACTCACCATCCCTAAACCTAACCCTAAACCTAAGCCTAAACCTAACCCTAAACCTAACTCTAACCCTAACCCCTAAAACTAACCCTAACCCTAACCCTAACCCTAACTCTAACCCTAACCCCTAACCCTAACCCTAATCTTAACCATAAATCTAAACTTAAACCAATCCTAAACCTAACCCTAAACCTAAACATAACCCTAACCATAAACATAACCCTAACACTAACCCTGACACTAACACTAAAGACAACCACCAACAGTAACCCTAACCCTAACCCTTACTCACTAACCCTAACCCTAACCCTAACCCTAACCCAAACATTAAACCTAAACCCTAAACCTAAACCTTACCCTAACCCTAACCGTAACCAATAAACCTAACCCTAAACCTAACCCTAAAATTAATCCTTACCCTAACCATAACCCTAACACAATTCTATACCTAACACTAACCCTAACCATAAACCCTAACCCTAACCCTAAAACTTACCCTAACACTTACCTCTACTTGCTAACCCTAAGCCTAACCTAACCCTAACTCTTAACATTGCTCGCTAACCCTAACCCTAAACCAAACGCGAACCATAATCCAAGACTCACCATAACCCTAACCCTAAATATAACCCTAACCCTAACTATAACCCTAACTCGAACCCTAACCCTAATCCTATAATCTAACTAAACCCCAACCCTAACCCCAACCCTAACACTAAATCTAACCCTAAACCTAAAACTAACCGTAACCCTAACCCTAACACTAACCCAACCATAACATTAAACCTAAAGCTAACCCTAGCCCTAACCCAAACCATAATCCATAACCCTAAACCTAACCCATAACCTTAACCCTAAAACTTGCCCTAACACTTACCCAGAATCGCTAAAACTAACCCTAAACATAACCCTAACCCTAACCCCTAAACCTAACACTAAACCTAACACTAAACCTAACCTAACACTAACCATTACCCTTACTCGCTAATCCCAACCCTAAACCTAAATCTAACCCTAAAAGCTTAAGCTAACCCAACCGTAAACCTAACCCTAACCATAATATTAACCCTAAACCTAACCCGAACCCGCAACCCTAAACCTAATCTCAAAACTTAACCCTTACCCTAACCCTAACCCTAACTATAACGATAACCCTAAAACTAACCCTAAACCTAAACCCTAACCCTAACCCTAAGTCTAACCGAACCCTAACCCTAACCCTAACCCTAACCCTAACTCAAACCCTAACCCTAATCCTATAATCTAACTAAACCCCAACCCTAACCCCAACCCTAACACTAAATCTAACCCTAAACCTAACACTAACTGTAACTCTAACCCTAACCCTAACCCTAACCCAACCATAAACTTAAACCTAAAGCTAACCCTAACCCTAACCCAAACCCTAATCCATAACCCTAAACCTAACCCCTAACCTTAACCCTAAAACTTGCCCTAACACTTACCCAGAATCGCTAAAACTAACCCTAAACATAACCCTAACCCTAACCCCTAAACCTAACACTAAACCTAACACTAAACCTAACCTAACACTAACCATTACCCTTACTCGCTAATCCAAACAATAAACCTAAACCTAACCCTAAACCTAAAGCTAACCCAACCGTAAACCTAACCCTAACCATAATATTAACCCTAACCCTAACCTGAACCCGCAACCCTAACCCTAACCTAAAAACTTAATCCTAACCCTAACCCTAAATATAACGCTAACCCTAAAACTAACCCTAAAACTAAACCCTAACCCTAAAACTAACCCTAAACCTAAACCCTAACCCTAACCCTAAACCTAACCATAAACCTAACCCTAACCCTCACCATAACCCTAACGCTAAACCAACCCTAACCATAACACTAACCCTAATACTTACCCTAACCATAACCATAACCCTAAAACCTAACCCTAATCCTGAAACTAACCATAAGCCTAAACCTAACCCCAACCTCAACCCGAAACCCAACCCTAATCCTAAACATAACCCTAACTATAACCATAACCCTAACACTACCACGAACCCTTAACCATAACTCTAATCATAACCCTAAACTTAACCATAAACACTAACACTAAAACTAACCCTAACCCAAACCCAAACATCTAACCCTAACCCTAACACTAACCCTTAACCGAAATCCTAACACTAAACCTAAACCTAACACTAACCCTTACGCTAACCCTTAGACTTAACACTAACCCTTAACCGAAGACCTATCCCTAATCCTAAACCTAACACTAACCCTAACGCTAACCCTTAGACCTAAACTAACCCTAACCCTAAACCTAAACATAAACCTAAACCTAACCCCAAACCCAAACCTAACAATAACGCTAACCCTAAACCTAACCCTAACCCAACCCTAACCCTAACCCTAATCCTAACCATAAAACTAACCCTAACACTAACCCTAACCCCTAACCCTTCCTCTAACCCTAACCGTAACCTAACACTTACCATAACACTTACTCGCTAAACCTAACACTAAACCTAAACTTAAGCCTAACCCTAACCCTAAACCTAACACTAACCCTAACCCTAGCCCTAACCCTAACCCTAACCCTAACCCTAGCACCTAACCCTAAACCTAACCCTAACAACTAACCCTAAACCTAACCCTAACCTTAAGCCTAACCATAACCCTAACCCTAACTCTAACCCTAACCCTAGCACCTAACCCTAAGCCTAACCATAACACTAACTCAAACCCTAACACCTAATCGAAAACTAACCCTAAACCAAACCCTAAACCCAACCCTAACCCAAACACTAACCCTTACGCTAACCCTAATCCTAACACCTACTGCTAACCCTAACTATAAACCTAACCCTAACCATAAACCTAACCCTAAACCTAACCCTAACCCTAAAGGTAACACTAATCATAAGCCCTACCACTAACCCTAAACCTAACCCTAATTTTAACCCTAACCTTAACAGAACCCTAAACCTAAACCTAACCCTAACACTAACCCTTACCCTAAACCCTATCCCTTACCACTAACCCTAACCCTAACACTAACCCTAACCGTAACGTTAACCCAAACCTAAAACTCACCCTAAAAATAACCTTAACCATAACCCTAATTTAAACTTAAGCCTATCCTTAACCATAACCATAAAGCTAACCCTAAACCTAACCCTAACCTTAAACTCTAACTATTACCCTAACGCTAAACCTAAAAGGAACCCTAAACACTAAAAATAACCCTAACCCTAACCCTAACCCTAACCCTAACCCTAACCCTAACACCCAAACCTAACCATAAAACAAACACTAACCCTAACCCTAAGCCTAAACCTAATCCTAAAATTAACCCTAACTATAACACCAAACCCTAACCCTAACCTTAACCCTAATCCAAAAACTAACACCGAACCCTAAACCTAACTGTAACCCTAAGCCTAACCATAACCGTAACCCTAAACCTAACCCTAACACTAACCCCTAAACCTAACCCTAATCTTAACCATAACCCTAAACTTAACCCAATCCTAAACCTAACCCTAACCCTAAACATAACCCTAACCATAAACATAACCCTAACACTAACCCTGACACTAACACTAAAGAAAACAACCAACACTAACCCTAACCCTAACCCTTACTCACTATCCCTAAACCTAACCCTAACCCTAAGCCTAAACCTAACCCTAAACATAACTCTAAGCCTAACCCCTAAAACTAACCCTAACCCTAACACTAACCCTAACCCTAAACCTAAGCCTAACCCTAACCGTAACCCTAAACCTAACCCTAACACTAACCCCTAACCCTAACCCTAATCTTAACCATAAACCTAAACTTAACCCAATCCTA
>CM036908.1:45247464-45252464 GCA_020800305.1 Porphyrio hochstetteri
AAACCCAACCCTAACCCAAACACTAACCCTTACGCTAACCCTAATCCTAACACCTACTCCTAACCCTAACCCTAACCCTAACCCTAACCCTAACCATAAACATAACCATAACACTAACCTTGACACTAACACTAAAGATAACCACCAACAGTAACCCTAACCCTAACCATTACTCAACATCCCTAAACCTAACCCTAACCATAAGCCTAAACCTAACTCTAACTCTAACCCCTAAAACTAACCCTAACCCTAACCATAACACTAACCCTAACCCTAACACTAACCCTAAACCTAACCCTAACCCTAACACTAACACGAACCCTAAACCCCTAACCCTAACACTAAACCTAATCGTAACCCTAAACCTAACCATAACCCCCTAACCCTAACCCTAACCCTAACCCTAACCCCCTAACCCTAACCCTAACCCTAACCCTAACCCTAACCCTAACACACTAAACCTAACCCTAAACCTAACCCTAACCCAAACCCTAATCCTAAACCTATTAACCCTAAACCTAACCCTAAACCTAACCCTAACCCTAACACTAACCCCCTAACCCTAACCCTTACCCTAACCCTAACACTAACCGTAACCCTAAACCTAACCCTAAGCCTAACCCTAACCATAAACCTAACACTAACCCTAACCCTAACCCTAACCCTAAGCCTAAACCAACCCTAACCCTACACTAACCCTAACCCTAAACCAACCCCAACCCCAAACATAACCCGAATTCTAAACCTAACCCTAACCCAAACCCTAACAGCAACCCTATCCTTAAACAAAACCTTAAGCATGACCGTAACCCTAACACTAACCTGAAACCCTAACCCTTACCCTAACACTAACCCGAAACCTAACCGTAACCCTAACCAATAACCCTAACCCTAACACTAACCCTAACCCCCAAGCCTAACCATAACACAAATCCTAACACTTACTCACTATCCCTAAACCTAACCCTAACCCTAAACCTAACCCTAACACTAACCCTAACCCTAACCATAAACTAACCCTAACCGTAACCCTAACCACTTAAACTAACCCTAACCCTAACCCTAACATTAATCCTAACCCTAACCCTAACCCTAACACTAAACCTAACCCTAACACTAAAATAACCATAACCGTAAACCTAACCACTAAAACCTACCCTAACCCTAATCCTAACCCCTAACCCTAACCCTAACCCTAACCCTAAACCTAACCCTAACCCTAACCACTAACCCTAAACCTAATACTAACCCTAACCCGCAACCCTAATCATAACACTAATACTAACACTTACTCACTATCCCTAACCCTAACCTTAACCCTAACCCTAACCCTAACCATAACCCTAACACTAACCCTAACCCTAACCCTAAACTAACACTAACCGTAACCCTAACCACTAACCCTAACCCTAACCCTAACCCCCAAAACCTAACCCTAACCCTAACCCTAACTCTAACCCTAACCGTAAACCTAACCCTAACCCTAACCCTAACCCCCTAACCCTAACCCTAAACCACTTAACCCTAACACTAACCCTAACACTAACCCTAACCCTAACCCCTAACCCTAACCCTAACCCTAACCTTAAACCTAACCCTAACCGTAACCCTAAACCTAACCCTAACCCTAACCCAAACCCTAACCCTAACACTAACCGTAAACCTAAATCTAACCCTAACAATAACCCTAAACGTAAACCTAACCCTAACCCTAACCCTAACCCTAACCCTAAGCCTAAACCAACCCTAACCCTACACTAACCCTAACCCTAACCCAACCCCAACCCCAAACATAACCCGAACTGTAAACCTGACCCTAACCCAAAAACTAACACCAACCCTATCCTTAACCAAAACCTTAAGCATGACCCAAACCCTAACCCTAACCCTAACCCTAACCCTAACCCTAACCCTAACCCTAACCAATAACCCTAACCCTAACACTAACCCTAACCCCCAAGCCTAACCATTACACTAATCCTAACACTTACTCACTATCCCTAACCCTAACCCTAATCCTAACCCTAACACTAACACTAACCCTAAACCTAAACTAACCCTAACCGTATCCCTAACCACTAAAACTAACCCTAACCCTAATCCTAACCTTAACCCTAACCCTAACCCTAACCTTAACCCTAACTTACTCACTATCCCTAACACTAACCCTAACCCTAACCCTAACCCTAACACTAAACCTAACCCTAACCCTAAACAAACCCTAACCGTAACCCTAACCACTAAAACCTTCCCTAACCCTAAACCTAACCCCTAACCCTAACCATAATCCTAATCCTAACCCTAACCCTAACCCTAACCCTAACCCTAACCCTAACCCTAACCCTAACCGTAACCCTAACCACTTAAACTAACCCTAACCCTAACCCTAACATTAATCCTAACCCTAACCCTAACCCTAACACTAAACCTAACCCTAACACTAAAATAACCATAACCGTAAACCTAACCACTAAAACCTACCCTAACCCTAATCCTAACCCCTAACCCTAACCCTAACCCTAACCCTAAACCTAACCCTAACCCTAACCACTAACCCTAAACCTAATACTAACCCTAACCCGCAACCCTAATCATAACACTAATACTAACACTTACTCACTATCCCTAACCCTAACCTTAACCCTAACCCTAACCCTAACCATAACCCTAACACTAACCCTAACCCTAACCCTAAACTAACACTAACCGTAACCCTAACCACTAACCCTAACCCTAACCCTAACCCCCAAAACCTAACCCTAACCCTAACCCTAACTCTAACCCTAACCGTAAACCTAACCCTAACCCTAACCCTAACCCCCTAACCCTAACCCTAAACCACTTAACCCTAACACTAACCCTAACACTAACCCTAACCCTAACCCCTAACCCTAACCCTAACCCTAAACTTAAACCTAACCCTAACCGTAACCCTAAACCTAACCCTAACCCTAACCCAAACCCTAACCCTAACACTAACCGTAAACCTAAATCTAACCCTAACAATAACCCTAAACGTAAACCTAACCCTAACCCTAACCCTAACCCTAACCCTAAGCCTAAACCAACCCTAACCCTACACTAACCCTAACCCTAACCCAACCCCAACCCCAAACATAACCCGAACTGTAAACCTGACCCTAACCCAAAAACTAACACCAACCCTATCCTTAACCAAAACCTTAAGCATGACCCAAACCCTAACCCTAACCCTAACCCTAACCCTAACCCTAACCCTAACCAATAACCCTAACCCTAACACTAACCCTAACCCCCAAGCCTAACCATCACACTAATCCTAACACTTACTCACTATCCCTAACCCTAACCCTAATCCTAACCCTAACACTAACACTAACCCTAAACCTAAACTAACCCTAACCGTATCCCTAACCACTAAAACTAACCCTAACCCTAATCCTAACCTTAACCCTAACCCTAACCCTAACCTTAACCCTAACTTACTCACTATCCCTAACACTAACCCTAACCCTAACCCTAACCCTAACACTAAACCTAAACCTAACCCTAAACAAACCCTAACCGTAACCCTAACCACTAAAACCTTCCCTAACCCTAAACCTAACCCCTAACCCTAACCCTAATCCTAACCCTAACCACTATCCCTAACCCTAACACTAACCCTAACCCGCAACCCTAACCATAACACTAATCCTAACAGTTACACACTATCCCTAACCCTAACACTAACCGTAACCCTAACCCTAACCCTAACACTAACCCAAACCCTAACCCTAAACTAACCCTAACCGTAACCCTAACCACTAACCCTAACCCTAACTCTAACCCCCAGTACGTAAACCTAACCCTAACCCTAACACTAACCCTAACCCTAACCCTAAACCTAACCCTAACCCTAAACCTAACAGTAAACCAAACCCTTACCCTAACCCTAAATCTAACCCTAAACCTAACACTAAACACAACCCTAACCCTAAACCTAACCCTAAACTTAACTCAACCCTAATCCTAATCCGAAACATAACCCTAACCCTAAATATAATTCTAACAAGTAACACTAACCCTAACCCTAGCCCTAACCCTAATTATAACCCTAAACGTAAACCTTACACTAAACTTAACCCTAACGCTAAGCATAACCCCAAACACTAACCGTAACACTAACCCTAAACCTAACCCTAACCGTAACCCTAACCCTAACCCTAACCCTAACCCTAACACTAACCCTAACCCTAACCCTAACCCTAACCTTAAACTCTAACCATTACCCTAACCCTAACACTAAACGGAACCCTAAACACTAAAAATTACCCTAACACTAACCCTAAACCTAAACCCCAAACCTAAACATAAAACTAACCCTAACACTAACCCTAAGCCTAAACCTAACCCTAAACCTAACCCTAACTATAACACCTAACCCTAACCCTAACCTTAACCCTAATCCAAAAACTAACACCTAACCCTAAACCTAACTGTAACCCTAAGCCTAACCCTAAACATAACCCTAAACCTAACCCTAACCCTAACCACTAACCCTAACTCTAATCTTAAACATAACCCTAAACTTAACCCAATCCTAAACCTAACCCTAACACTAAACATAACCCTAAACATAAACATAACCCTAACCATAAACATAACACTAACACTAAAGATAACCACCAACACTAACCCTAACCCTAACCCTAACCCTAACCCTAACCCTAACCCTAACCCTAACATGAACCCTAACACGACCCCTAAACATCTAACCCTAACCCTAACCCTAACCGTAACCCTAACCCTAACCCTAACCCACTAACCCTAACCCTAACCCTAACCCTAACCCCCTAACCCTATTCCTAACCCTAACCCTAACCCTAACCCTATCCCTAACACCCTAACGCTAACCCTAACCCTAACCCTAACCAAAACCCTAACCCTAAACCTATTAACCCTAACCCTAGCCCTAACCCTAACCCTAACCCCCTAACCCTAAACCTAACCCTAACGCTAACCCTAACCCTAACCCTAAC
>CM036908.1:45259964-45262464 GCA_020800305.1 Porphyrio hochstetteri
AACCCTAACAACTAACCCTAAACCTAGCCCTAATCTTAAGCCTAACCATAACCCTAACCCTAACTCTAACCCTAACCCTTGCACCTAACCCTAAGCCTAATCATAACACTAACTCTAACCCTAACACCTAATCGAAACCTAACCTTAAACCAAACCCTAAACCCAACCCTAACCCAAACACTAACCCTTACGCTAACCCTAATCCTAACACCTACTCCTAACCCTAACCCTAACCCTAACCCTAACCCTAACCATAAACATAACCCTAACACTAACCTTGACACTAACACTAAAGATAACCACCAACAGTAACCCTAACCCTAACCCTTACTCACCATCCCTAAACCTAACCCTAACCATAAGACTAAACCTAACTCTAACTCTAACCCCTAAAACTAACCCTAACCCTAACCATAACACTAACCCTAACCCTAACACTAACCCTAAACCTAACCCTAACCCTAACACTAACACGAACCCTAACCCCCTAACCCTAACCCTAAACCTAATCGTAACCCTAAACCTAACCATAACCCCCTAACCCTAACCCTAACCCTAACCCTAACCCCCTAACCCTAACCCTAACCCTAACCCTAACCATAACCCTAACACACTAAACCTAACCCTAAACCTAACCCTAACCCAAACCCTAATCCTAAACCTATTAACCCTAAACCTAACCCTAAACCTAACCCTAACCCTAACACTAACCCCCTAACCCTAACCCTTACCCTAACCCTAACACTAACCGTAACCCTAAACCTAACCCTAAGCCTAACCATAACCATAAACCTAACCCTAACCCTAACCCTAACCCTAACCCTAAGCCTAAACCAACCCTAACCCTACACTAACCCTAACCCTAAACCAACCCCAACCCCAAACATAACCCGAATTCTAAACCTAACCCTAACCCAAACCCTAACAGCAACCCTATCCTTAAACAAAACCTTAAGCATGACCGTAACCCTAACACTAACCTGAAACCCTAACCCGTACCCTAACACTAACCCGAACCCTAACCGTAACCCTAACCAATAACCCTAACCCTAACACTAACCCTAACCCCCAAGCCTAACCATAACACAAATCCTAACACTTACTCACTATCCCTAACCCTAACCCTAACCCTAAACCTAACCCTAACACTAACCCTAACCCTAACCATAAACTAACCCTAACCGTAACCCTAACCACTTAAACTAACCCTAACCCTAACCCTAACATTAATCCTAACCCTAACCCTAACCCTAACACTAAACCTAACCCTAACACTAAAATAACCATAACCGTAAACCTAACCACTAAAACCTACCCTAACCCTAATCCTAACCCCTAACCCTAACCCTAACCCTAACCCTAAACCTAACCCTAACCCTAACCACTAACCCTAAACCTAATACTAACCCTAACCCGCAACCCTAATCATAACACTAATACTAACACTTACTCACTATCCCTAACCCTAACCTTAACCCTAACCCTAACCCTAACCCTAACACTAACCCTAACCCTAACCCTAAACTAACACTAACCGTAACCCTAACCACTAACCCTAACCCTAACCCTAACCCCCAAAACCTAACCCTAACCCTAACCCTAACTCTAACCCTAACCGTAAACCTAACCCTAACCCTAACCCTAACCCCCTAACCCTAACCCTAAACCACTTAACCCTAACACTAACCCTAACACTAACCCTAACCCTAACCCCTAACCCTAACCCTAACCCTAACCTTAAACCTAACCCTAACCGTAACCCTAAACCTAACCCTAACCCTAACCCAAACCCTAACCCTAACACTAACCGTAAACCTAAATCTAACCCTAACAATAACCCTAAACGTAAACCTAACCCTAACCCTAACCCTAACCCTAACCCTAAGCCTAAACCAACCCTAACCCTACACTAACCCTAACCCTAACCCAACCCCAACCCCAAACATAACCCGAACTGTAAACCTGACCCTAACCCAAAAACTAACACCAACCCTATCCTTAACCAAAACCTTAAGCATGACCCAAACCCTAACCCTAACCCTAACACTAACCCTAACCCTAACCCTAACCCTAACCAATAACCCTAACCCTAACACTAACCCTAACCCCCAAGCCTAACCATAACACTAATCCTAACACTTACTCACTATCCCTAACCCTAACCCTAATCCTAACCCTAACACTAACACTAACCCTAAACCTAAACTAACCCTAACCGTATCCCTAACCACTAAAACTAACCCTAACCCTAATCCTAACCTTAACCCTAACCCTAACCCTAACCTTAACCCTAACTTACTCACTATCCCTAACCCTAACCCTAACCCTAACCCTAACCCTAACACTAAACCTAAACCTAACCCTAAACAAACCCTAACCGTAACCCTAACCACTAAAACCTTCCCTAACCCTAAACCTAACCCCTAACCCTAACCCTAATCCTAACCCTAACCACTATCACTAACCCTAACACTAACCCTAACCCGCAACCCTAACCATA
>CM036908.1:45282464-45284964 GCA_020800305.1 Porphyrio hochstetteri
CCTAACCCTAACACTAACCCTAACCCCCTAACCCTAACCCTAATCCTAACCCTAACCGTAACCCTAAACCTAACCCTAACCCTAACACTAACCCTAACACTAACCCCTAACCCTAACCCTAACCCTAACCCTAACCCTAACCCTAACCCTTACCCTAAACCTAACCCTAACCCTAACACTAACCCCCAAGCCTAACCATAACACTAATCCTAACACTTACTCACTATCCCTAACCCTAAACCTAACCCTAACCCTAAACCGAACCCTAACCCTAAACTAAACCTAAACGTAACCATAAACACTAAAACTAACCATAACCCTAACCCTAACCCTAACCCCTAACCCTAACCCTAACTAATAACCCTAACCCTAACCCTAACCCTAACCCCTAACCCTAACCCTAACTACTAACCCTAACCCTAACCCTAACCCTAAACCTAAACCTAACCCTAACCCATAAACCTAACCCTAACCCTAAACATAACCCTAACCCTAAACCTAAACATAACCCCTAACCCTAACCCTAACCCTACCCCTAACCCTAACCCTAACCCTAACCCTAACCCTAACCCTAACCCTGTCATTAACCATAAACATAACGCTAATCCTAACCCTAACCCTAACCTTAAACTCTAACCATTACCCTAACCCTAACCCTAAACGGAACCCTAAACACTAATAATAACCCTAACCCTAACCCTAAGCCTAAACCTAACCCTAAACCTAACCCTAACTATAACACCTAACCCTAACCCTAACCTTAACCCTAATCCAAAAACTAACACCGATCCCTAAAACTAACTGTAACCATAAGCCTAACCCTAACCCTAACCCTAACCCTAACCCTAACCCTAACCCTAACGCTAACCCTAATACCTAAACCTAATCCAACCCTAACCTTAACCCTAACCCTAACCCTAACCCTAACCCTAACCCTAACCCAATCCTAAACCTAAACCTAACCCTAATCATAACCCTAACCATAAACATAACCCTAACACTAACCCTGACACTAACACTAAAGATAACCACCAACACTAACCCTAACCCTAACCCTTACTCACTATCCCTAACCCTAAACCTAAGCCTAAACATAACCCTAAACCTAACTCTAACCCTAACCCCTAAACCTAACCCTAACCCTAACACTAACCCAACCCTAACCCATACCCCTAACCCTAAACATAACCCTAACCTTAACCCTAACCCTAAACCTAACCGCTAACACTAACGCTAACCCTAACACCTAACCTGAATCCTAACCCTAACCCTAAACCTAAACCTAACCCTAACCCTAACCCTAACCCTTACGCTAAACCTAAGACCTAACACTAACCCTAAACATAAACTTAAACCTAACTCTAACCCTAACCCTAACACTAATCGTAACACCAACCCCTAACCCTAACAATAAATCTAACCCTAACCATAACCCTAAACCTAACCCTAAACCTAAACCTAAAAATTACCCTAAGCCTAACCATAAACATAACCCCTAATCCTAACCCTAAACCTAAACCTAGAACGATACCTAATCCTAAACCTTCCCTTAACACTAACAACTAACCCTAACCATAAAACTAACCCTAACCCTAATACTAACAATAACCATAACTGAACCTTAAACCTAAGCCTAACCCGAACCCTAACACTAACACTAACCCTTACCCTAAACCCTATCCCTTACCCCTATCCCTAACCCTAACCCTTAACCCTATCGCTAACCCTAAACATAACCTTAACACTAACCTTAACCATAACCCTAACCCTAACCCTAACCCTAACCCTAACCCTAACCCTAAACCTAACCCTAACCCTAACACTAACTGTAACCATAAACCTAACACTAACAATAACCCTAACCCTAAACCTAACCCTAAACCTAACCCTAACCCTAACCCTAAGCCTAAACCAACCCTAAGCCTTCACTAACCATAACCCTAACCCAACCCCAACCCCAAACATAACCCCAACCCTAACCCTAACCCTAACCCTAACCCTAACACCAACCCTCTCCTTAACCAAAACCTTAAGCATGACCCTAACCCTAACCCTAACCTGAAATCCTAACCCTTACCCTAACCCTAACCCTAACCCTAACCGTAACCCTAAGCACTAAACCTAACCCTAACCCTAACCCTAACCCTAACCCTAACCCTAACACTAACCCTAACGCTAACCCTAAACCTAACCCTAACCCTAACCCTAACCCTAACATTAAAACACTAACACTAACCCTAACCCTAACCCTAACCCTAACCCTAACCCTAACCCTAACCCTAACCCAAACCCTAACCCCTAACCCTAACCCTAACCCTAACCCTAACCCTAACCCTAACCATAAGCCTAAACCAACCCTAACCCTACACTAACCCCAACCCTAACCCAACCCCAACCCCAAACTTAACACCAACCCTAAACCTAACCCTAACCCTAACACTAACACCAACACTATCCTTAACCAAAACCTTAATCATGAACCTAACCCTAACCTGAAACC
>CM036908.1:45287464-45289964 GCA_020800305.1 Porphyrio hochstetteri
CACCTAACCCTAACCCTAACCTTAACTCTAATCCAAAAACTAACACCGAACCCTAAACCTAACTGTAACCCTAAGCCTAACCCTAACCATAACCCTAAACCTAACCCTAACCCTAACCCCTAACCCTAACCCCTAACCCTAACCCTAATCTTAACCATAACCCTAAACTTAACCCAATCCTAAACCTAAACCTAACCCTAAAAAAAACCCTAACCATAAACATAACCCTAACACTAACCCTGACACTAACACTAAAGATAACCACCAACACTAACCCTAACCCTAACCCTTACTCACTATCCCTAACCCTAACCCTAAGCCTAAACCTAAGCATAAACCTAACACTAACCCTAACCCCTAAGCCTAACCCTAACCCTAACACTAATCCAAACCCTAACTCATACCCCTAACCCTAAACCTAACCATAAACCTAACCCTAACCCTAACCCTAACCCTAACCCTAACCCTAACCCTAACCCTAACCCTAACCCTAACCCTAACCCTAACCCTAACCCTAACCCTAAACCTAACCCTAACTATAACACCTAACCCTAACCCTAACCTTAACTCTAATCCAAAAACTAACACCGAACCCTAAACCTAACTGTAACCCTAAGCCTAAGCCTAACCATAACCCTAAACCTAACCCTAACCCTAACCCCTAACCCTAACCCCTAACCCTAACCCTAATCTTAACCATAACCCTAAACTTAACCCAATCCTAAACCTAAACCTAACCCTAAAAAAAACCCTAACCATAAACATAACCCTAACACTAACCCTGACACTAACACTAAAGATAACCACCAACACTAACCCTAACCCTAACCCTTACTCACTCTCCCTAACCCTAACCCTAAGCCTAAACCTAACCATAAACCTAACACTAACCCTAACCCCTAAGCCTAACCCTAACCCTAACACTAATCCAAACCCTAACCCATACCCCTAACCCTAAACCTAACCATAAACCTAACTCTAACCCTAACCCCTAAGCCTAACCATAACCCTAACACTAACCCAAACCATAACCCATACCCCTAACCCTACCATAACCCTAACCTTAACCCTAACCCTAACCCTAACCGCTAACACTAACACTAACCCTAAAACCTAACCTGAACACTAACCCTAACCCTAACCCTAAACATAACCCTAACCCTAACACTAACACTTACGCTAACCCTAAGCCCTAACACTAACCCTAAACATAAACTTAAACCTAACTCTAACCCTAACCCTAACCCTAATCGTAACACCTACCCCTAACCCTAACAATAAACCTAATCATAAACATAACCCTAACCCTAACCCTAAACCTAAACCTAAAAATTACACTAACCCTAACCATAAACATAACACCTAACACTAACCTTAAACTTAAACTTTAAAACTATACATAACCCTAACACTTCATTTAACCGTAACACCTAACACTAACCATAACACTAACACTAACCCTAATACCAACACTAACCATAACTGAACCTTAAAACTAAGCCTAACCCGAACACTAACCCTAACACTAACCCTTACCCTAAACCCCATCCCTTACCCCTATCCCTAACCCTAACCCTCTACACCTATCCCTAACCCTAACCATAAAATTAACCCTAAACTTAACCATAACCCTAACCCTAAACATAACCCTAACCCTAACACTAACCGTAAACCAAAACCTAATCTTAACCCTAACCCTAAACCTAACCCTAACACTAACCGTAACCCTAACCCTAACCCTAACCCTAACCCTAACCCTAACCCTAACCCAAACCCTAACCGTAACCCTAAGCACTAAACCTAAACCTAACCCTAACCCTAACCCTAACCCTAACCCTTAACCTAACCCTTACCCTAACCCTAACCCTAACCCTAACCCTAACCCTAACCATAAGCCTAAACCAACCCTAACCCTACACTAACCCTAACCCTAACCCAACCCCAACCCCAAACTTAACCCCAACCCTAAACCTAACCCTAACCCTAACACTAACACCAACACTATCCTTAACCAAAACCTTAATAATGAACCTAACCCTAACCTGAAACCCTAACCCTTAACCTAACCCTAACCCTAACACTAACCGTAAACCTAAACACTAACCCTAACCCTAACACTAAACCTAACCCCCAAGACTAAGCATAACACTAATCCTAACACTTACTCACTATCCCTAACACTAACCCTAACCCTAACCCTAACCCTAAACCTAACCCTAAACTAACCCTAACCGTAACCCTAACGACTAAAACTAACCCTAACCCTAACCCAAACCCTAACCCCTAACCCTAACCCTAACCATAACCCTAAACCTAACCCTAACCCTAACCACAAACCCTAACCATAACACTAACACTAACCCGCAACCCTAACCATAACACTAATCCTAACACTTACTCACTATTCCTAACCCTAACCCTAACCCCTAACCCTAACCCTAACCCTAACCCTAACACTAACCCTAACCCTAACACTAAACTAACCATAAACGTAACGCTA